>LVYW01000006.1:1459010-1479903 GCA_001630435.1 Sporothrix globosa
AGGACAAGAGTCGACAGGGACAAGAAACGTACCATCAAGATCACTGAAGCTGCTGCCGATGCTAGGGGTTGTGCCAATCTCACTGCCTTCACGCGAGATGCCCGAGGCGGCGCGGGCGGCGCGGACAGCCGGGCTGCGTGCGGACAGCGTGTGTTGGAGCCGTGGCGGCGATCGGATGCCAGGGACACGGGACGACTGTAGGCGAGCGGCCGCCTTGGCGCTGGCGCTGGCGCTGGCAGTGGAAGAGGAACCTGGTGCTGCGGCTGTTGCGGCTGTTGCTGCTGCTGCTGCCGCCGCCGCCACCGTGGGCGTCTTGAAGGCTTTGGTGGTGGGCGACGCCGAGGCAGACGAGGACGGCGACACGGAGTCAGCAGTGGAGTGCCGCTTCTGATGATGCTGCTGATGCTGACGATGATGCTGATGGCGCGGATGTGGCCTGCTTCCACTGCCGGTGCCTGTTGGATGCGTCGCTTTGCTGCTGCTCGCTTTGTACCGCAAAAAGGCCGCCTGGGTTTCGGACTCTTCGCCGTCCCCATCGGCATCGACATCGCCGTCATCCGAGCCACCCGACGAAATACCCAGACCAATCACGCCAAAGTCGCCGTTGCCTGCAGCTTGTGCTTGCTGCTGCTGCTGTTGCTGACGCTGCTGTTGTTGCTGTGGAGCATGCCCTGGTGGGCGTCGGAAGATGCGAGACATGACGGGCTCCGACGGGGTCGACGACGACGACGAGCTCGAGTCCGATGTGGCTGCGGGCGACGAGGGTTCGAACCCCTCGTCCTCGCCTTCGTTCTCGCCGTCGCCCTCGGAGTCGTAGGCCCCCCGTCGCCCACCAGCCGCATCCATTGGCTGTGCCGGGCGAAGGGACAGTGGCGACTGCAGTCGTGCTTGTTGCTGCTGTTGTTGCACCGTCGCCGGCGTCAATTTGGGGTGGCCACGGCCCGCGGGAGATGCTGTCGAGCCACCGGCAGTAGCAGCAGCTGTCTCGGGCGAAAACGACGAAATGGTTTCCAGCGTCGGCCGGATCGGCCGGCTCGGCCGGATCTGACTGTCCTCCATGGACGGGCGACGCGAGCCACTGCTGCCGCCCACGGCACCCGGGGTTCGTGGCCCCGCACGACTGCCTGCCGATGCTGTCCGCCGCATGGTCTCCGCCGAGGCCGTCCGCGCGCCAGCACCGGAGCCAGGCGGTCCGGCACCACCGCTCGACAACGTCCGTCCCATGGCTTCGGAGGTCACCGAGGGCGAGTGCACCGGCGAGTCGCGGCCGGCCGCGGTATTTGTATTGTGCGTGCCGAGCGTGGCAACCTTACGCGTCTGCGCGCGGACCTGGGAGACGTGGCGTTCGGTGAGGACGGTGGCCTGGATGAGGAGGAAGTCAACGGTCGCATCGAACGTCTGTGCTCTGTTGAGAGAACAGTGGTTAGCACGGGTCCTTGCATGAGAAGGGGTGATGCGGGGGCACAGGGCGCAGAGAGGCCGTCGTGGGCTTGTTGGTCGTACAGTTCTTCCCCTGTGGCACACGCGTTAGTCCTGTCCAACCTCAATTCTCGTCCATGCTCGGTTCACCCCGCAAGCGGACAGCGAAACGTACAGTTAATGTCGTTCTTGGACGCGCGGGACAGAATGCGCCACAGGGCGTCGTCCTTGTCCTTGTTCCAGTCGACGTCGGGCGGGTCGACAAAGCCGTTTCGGGGCGCCGGCACGCGAATGTAGACGGTGTATTGGGGCTGTGGCTGCTCGGGCAGTGCGGGCGATCGCGCCGGCGACTGATTGGTTTGCTTCTGTGCTGGCGACGGCTGCTGCGGATCTTGCGACTTGTGCCGGCGCATGGAGGTCGACGAAGGTTGCGACGGTGGTGGCAGTGGCGGCGCCGGCTCGTCGACGGGGTCGTCTGGAAAGCGCAGCGGCAGGTCCAGCGCCTGGTCGTGCTTTGGGTCAAAGTCCATTGTCGCAGTCGATGGGGGGCCGAACCGGGCGGCAGACGAGAGACGGGAAGAAAACGACGGAAATGGTCGCGTGCGGTTACAGAGACATCGGGTCGTGAGAATGGAGGGCGTCGAGCATCAAATGCGCTTTGCGGAGCACAAGTTGTCATTCATCGAGTGAATCGCAAGGCCGCAAGAACAGCCTTTGATGGGGTCAGCGTCTGCGCAGCCTTGTCCGGATGGGTCGCAGCGTTCGTCTGGCGGAGAGACGGAACTTGGGGGAAGGAAGAACGAAGCAGCGAATGACGACGCCAGCCTGACGTGAGGAGAAGCATTTGGCGGGCAGAAGCTAGGAGATAGCGAGTGTTTATTGGCCCATATTCCCAGCTTTAGTGGAGACAGCAGGAGCTCTCGTGGGGCACTTGCAAGCGTTCAGGGTCACTAAGTTAGGCACCCCAGACGCTAGAGCGGGTGCCTGCGGCGGCATCTCTCAATGGTTCCCAGGGATGTGGTTTAGCCGCTGTGAATGGAGGGAGTACGGAGGAATTACGGAGGACTGTTGTACGTACTTTTGCATTCTGTTACCGGACGGGATTGAGACCAAACGAACCGTTCTTGTATTCTTGTACGAACGGTGGAAGTAAAGCAAGACGAGCGAGAATGTGATTTATTATTGTTGTAGCGATGCTCTACAGCTGAGAAGGGGCGCTGCATTCATAGCTACGAGTGCTGTAACTCCGCTGAACAACGTTAGCGTCCAGCAAGCCCCATTGTCAATATGTTGTATGTTGTCATTGGATCAAAATTCACATTGCATTTCACGTTGTCCATTCTCTTATTCTTGGTTAATAGAATTTTTGTTTAATTTTAAAGTTTTTTTTTTTTTTATAGTTCTATTTCAAAGATGTAATGTCTCAAGTGAAACGAGTTTGTGTGTGTTTAGCTCAAAAAAAATAGAAAAGAAAAACGCAAAAAAGAAATATGAAAATGGAAATCAGATCCATGAGCTACGTGAGACAAGCTACTACGGAAACCGTTGTGGAAAGGTACCGCAGCAAACAAGACGGCCACGGTGAGGCTACCACTACACTAGCAGTGTATGTGCTTCACCAAAGGGGCGTTACAACGAGAACACTTGTTCTCGCTGAGTCTCAAGGTGGAGAAATCCCTTTCATGCCTACATGAAAGGGTCCTCCTCGTCCTTAATCACCATCTTCTCTTTGCCCTTGCCCTTGGTCTCCGGCGTCTCGTCCTCTTCGTCGTTCTGCTCCTCGTCCTCTGCCTCCTTGGGCGGCGGCGTCCGGTTTTCAAAGCGCTGCAGGTTCCTGGGGCCCAGGTCAAAGGCAGGTGGGTGATGCAACTCGACGTTGGCGCTGGAGTACGCATCGCCTGCCCCAAAAAAGGGGCGCCGGTCCAGCAGGTGGCTCGTGTCCTCGATGTGGGCCAGGACGTCGGAGCCGACATGGGCGCGCCGGGCCAGCGGCGAGAGCATGTCGTTGAAGATGTTGCGCCGGGTGCGCCTGCGCAGAATGCGGGCGTCGCGAGCGTAGAGAGCATCCCGGTTTCGCTCGCGGTTCTGCTGCCGGTCGGCCAGGGACGGCACGGCCTGCGGCGTGAAGCCACTGCCGTCCTGCTCAAAGTTGTCCATGTTGCGCAAGAACTCGGGCGACCCGGGGGCGAGGTTGCGCAGCTTGGAGGAACGGCTATGGCCACGGCCAGGAGTACTGGACATGGTCTCAGCAGACGAGAGGAGACCCGACGGCAGATCAGAAAGAGGGGACGGGTTGCGTGGGCGCGCGGGCAGGGAGGATGGGATGGAAGGGGACGTCTCAAACATGTCGTTGGCAAACTCACCGTGGAACCGCGGGCGTCCCGAGGCGGGCGCCAGACGTTGCGCCGGGCGTTGCATCGGCCAAAGGTCCGCCACCATGCGGTCCGGTGCCGACCGCGCCATGTCCCGCATCTGCAGGCGCATGCGCCGCCGAGCCAGCATCGCCTGCAGTTGTTCGTCCTGTCGAATGTCAGCCGAAGACGGAGCGCTCAGCTCATCAATGGTCAGGTCGGCCAAGACGCGAGCGTCGTCGTTCATGTCGCCGTGGACGTCAGTCTCATCATCGCCAGCGTCACAGTCGTCCTCGTATACCTCAAAGTCCTGGTCATTGTCAAACCAGTCGGAATCCTGGTTGTTGTTGTTGTCTTCCTCCACCAAGCCCGAAGCGGGAGTGGTGGAGAATTGGACGTCGTCGAAGGGCGGAATAGTTTGGACCGGCGGCGTGGACGGACGCTGGGGGCTAAAAATCATCAAGTCAGACGAGGTGGAAGCGGAATCAACACGAGTCAATCTACCATTCCCGCTGTTGTCCTCCCCATCGTTAGCAATGCCAGCAGGAGACATAAAGCTCATTTTGGCGGTGGGTAGTATGGGAGACGTTCTAAAGTGTGATGGTGTACGGAGTCGAGGTGCTGAATAGTTGCTGAGTTGATGTTCTTCTTATTGTTGATGAAGAGTAGAAACACGCCAGACTCTTTATCGAGAGCTATGGGATCTATATATAACACTTTCCCTTGCCAGTGAGAACATCTCGCATGTTCAGATGGCAGTCCACTGAACAGTTAACATGTTCACATTGCTGTGGTTGTACTGTCGTGTGCTTTTTTTGAGTACTCAATACAGCTGTTCATGTTTCAAGGATGCCATGATGTCTCTTCACGCCGGTATGTAAGGGGGCGGAACGATGAAATCTCGTACAACAAACATGAACATCAAGTGTGAACAATGCTGGACTTCGACATTGAACCAGATCAGCGTCGTTGAGTCCGCGTGGTGCCTTGGTGAGGCCGAGCCACGCCGGTCCGCGCTGTGTGGATAGCGAAAATTAGCGTAAGTTCTGCCGAGACCCGCTTTCCGCACCGTCTCCACTTGGCTTCGACGTGCCTCCAGCATCGCCAAAGTCGCCCATTTAATTCGACATCACAACTGCGCTGTCAAACCAGTTACAGGGCCTTTGGTCTAGTGGTATGGCGTTCGCTTAGCATGCGAAAGGTCCTGGGTTCGATTCCCAGATGGTCCATGAGTGTTGTTATCTTTTTGTGGAATTACACGTTCTGTTTGTACCTGTGGAGGTACATTGTGAACTTTTTGGTGACTCCACTTTGTTGCCATCTGTTTGTGTGAAGATTTTTTTGGGGGCCTTACGACAGGTTGAGCTGTCATGTCTTTTGGATGTTGTGGCTTCCGTTATTGGACATCCGTGTTCTACTCTAGCAGAGGCTTTAGAGCAGGTTGTCTGAAGCGTCGAGAGTGTGTGTGCTGTTGTGTCGATGTTCCCTCTGTACATGGAGGGCACCAACAATGTTTTTGGTTTTACGGGGGGCCTCAGATGGACCTCGAACCTGTGTCTTGCAAGAGACTAAAGAACGGAAATGGGACTGGAGTAGTTTGATTTTAAAGTGTTCTAGACGTTGTCCTGATGTTGACAAACAAGTAAAGACACGTCAGGAAGAAGAGAATGCATCATCTACAATCTAAGAAGAAAGTCCTCGGGCGTGGCAACAACGGTATGTCCACCCACGCACCCCGAGACGACAACCTACTCGATGTGCTCTGGTCCAACCATCGGTTTTTGATCGGCCGGAAGCTCGCCGTCGTCCTTGACCGAGACGACGTGGTCGCCAAAGGCGGCGGCAATGCCCTCGAGCGTCTTTTGCTTTGTTTCGCTGACGATTTGTTAGTGGGGAATTGTGGAGGCGCCGTATGGCTTCATATGGGGAGGAGGGCACGTACGGATAGTAAAAGTAAATGATAAAGGAGTAGACGACGCAGCAGCCGACAAAGACGTAGTAGTAGTTCTCGCCGATGTTGGCAAACGCACTGGGGCCGGCCTCGGTGACTGGACAGTTAGGGGATGTTCATTAACAGGGTGCAGCGGGGGGCAGGGGAACGTACTGCCCACGTTGACGACGTAGTGACAGGTGGCGGCGATGCCCATGACGCGACTGCGAATGGCAATGGGCAGGACCTCGGCACCATAGATCCAGGTGACGGGGTTGATGAGGCAGTAGTAGCCGACGACAAAGAGGTAGATGCCGAGCAGCGCAAAGCCCTTGCCGACCTTGTTGTCGGTGTGCTGGAACTTCCACTGGAGGATGGCACTGTAGACCTCGGTCCAGATGACCCAAGCCATGCCGGCGAGGAGCATGTTGCGGCGGCCCCAGCGGTCGGGCAAGAAGAAGATGGAGATAGTCGTGGCCAGGAAGGCGCAGGTGCCCCAGACAGCGGCGAGGGCGAGGATCGTGTTGGACGTGATGCCGAGAGACTTGTACAGGGAGGCTGGCGATGGTTAGGATACTGCTGTAGTTTTGACGAGATGAGACAAGCTTACTTTGGTAGTACTGTATCGCGACAAACATTAGTAAAGGTACTCATATTTTGAAGGGCAGGTAGGCTTCTGCTTACCTGGATGACATTGACGCCCGTGATGCTGGTCAGAACTTGGACAGAGACGGACCTGCGCATACTGTGTTTAGTACAAAGGCGATTCAACAAGAGGAGATGACAGCTGGACATACACAAGGATTCGGTGCCGGTACAGCCGCCACATCTCCCGCCATGTAGGGATCTCGCGCTGCTCTTCGTACTCGATCTGCGCCTTCATGAGGGCAAACTCGCCGTGCACCGCGTCCGACAGCAGGTCGCTCCGGATGCGCGCAAACACGGCCTGGGCCTCCTCGAGCTTCCCGCGCTGGATCAGCTGGCGCGGCGACTGCGGCATGAAGGTGACGAGGCCGAGGAACAAGATGATGCCCCAGGGGATCTGCAGCGCGAGGGGAAGGCGCCACTGGACCTGGCCGTAGGGCGCATAGCCACAGGCGAAGCCGAGCCAGTTGGAGACCATGGTGCCGAGGGCGAGGCCGGCACCGTTGAGGCCGCCAATCAAGCCGCGGATGTTGGGTGGGCTGATTTCCGACAGGTAGACGGGGACGGTGCCGCTGAGGGCGCCGACGGCGATGCCGGCGAGGACGCGCCCGGCCAAGAACATGCCAATGTTGACGGAGCCGGTCTGGATGGCGCAGCCGATGGTCACAAGGATGCACTGGAGCTGCATGAAGCGGAGGCGGCCGAGGCGGTCGGCGAACAAAATCTGGGTGACAGCACCAATGGCCTCACCGGCAATGTAGATGGCGGCGACGGAGCCCGTGAGGCCATTGGACGGGTGTTTCATGTACTCGACCCAGCTGGGGTGAGCAATGGCTGTGGATGTTAGCAAATGGATCGAAGAAGGAGAAAATGTGCCGTAGTCTCGACGCACTTGTAGTTGCAATGCCCGTATCGACACCCTACTTTGTTAGCCATTGTCGTTGTGTGAAAGACAAGTTATGTTCCAACTTACATAGAGAAACGTGCCCATGCAGGCAAAGGCAGCCACGAGGATGGGATATGCGTCCTTCATCCTGGCGAGTCTTGTCTGAAGTTGGTCGTAATAACCGTGTTGATCGTGTTGATTGGCGACAATGATGTGATGCCAAGGCTGAAGATGGGCAGACACAGAGACGAGACGCTGCAATAGCTAAAAGAGTCCAAAGCAGCAATAATCGGAGCAAACAATGAGAACGACGTCGGAGAGCGAAGGCGGAGACTGCCACGGCACGTTTAATACAAACGAGAAACGGACCGTGCCCTTTTCCTCTCTCTCTCGATGGAAGCCAACGACGATCAATGGCAGTTGACAGGAAGCTCGGTAATGCAGATGATCATCACCATAACGGCGGGTTCTTCCCCTCTTGTTGCCCGCAGGTGAAGTTGCAGTAGTTGCAAAAGGCCCGGCAGATCATTGCCCGGCATACCCAAGAGAGCAAAAATTCCAAGACCCCAGAGTTGACACCCCGCAAAATGGGGGATGTGAAATGCGGAGATGCGGAGGGCGACTCGGGCGTGTCCTGGAATGAAGTGTACAGGAATAGAAAAGAGGTCGAAACAGGAAAGGAAAGTAAAAACCAGGTTTCGGTCGCAAGCCAAGAATGCCAGGACTCCATTTACACTTACTCCGCACTAGCAGGGGTTGGCGGTGTCACGGTGTGAGAGCTGCAGCTCAATGATGGCCCGGACCGGCATTTGACTTTGGGTGACTTGGAATCGACTGGACATAACGATCCTCCGTCCAGTCGGTCTGTTTCTCGCCGTTCTGCCGTTTTGTCCGTGGTCGGCGCTGTTGAAACCGAGTTTCGCTGACATGGCCCAACTTATATTCATCCAATAATTGGATTTGGTTTTGTTGTCTTCACATTTGCTCACTTTCGTTTGTTGCCACATAGACACCCAATAGCGACCCCTCAGCCTCGTTCTCGATTCCACATCACATCATGTCAACAAACGGCACGAACGGTACAAATGGTGTCCACACCAACGGCACCAACGGCGCCAACGGTTCCGTCAGCATGGCCGACAAGCTCAAGAACAACCGAGCTCGGCGCATCGTCGATGCCGCCGCCGCCGGTGGCTATGCCATCCCGGCCGTCTGCTGCTACACGCTCGAGGCCGTCATTGCCACGGTGCGCGCCGCCGAGGCCAAGCAGTCGCCGGCGCTGATCCAGCTGTTCCCCTGGGCCATCGAGTACGCCGACGGCTTGTTGCTGCACGCGGCCGCCGAGGCCGCCGACAAGGCGTCGGTGCCGATTGGCGTGCACATGGACCACGCGCAGACGCCCGAGATCGTGCGGCGCGCGGCCGACCTCGGCGGGTTTGACGGAATTATGCTGGACATGTCGCACTACGACAAGGAAGAGAACCTGCGGCTCACGCGCGAGCTGGTGGCGTACTGCAACGCGCGGGGGATTGTGACGGAGGCCGAGCCGGGCCGTATCAACGGCGTCGAGGACGGCATCGAGGACACGGGCGACATGGACGAGATCCTGACGGGCCCCGCCGAGGCCGAGGACTTTGTGGCGTGCGGCATCGACTGGCTGGCGCCGGCGTTTGGCAACGTGCACGGCGTGTACGGCCCGAAGGGCCCGCAGCTGCGGTTTGATCTGCTGACGAGCGTGCGCGAGGCCGTCGGCGACCGCGTGCGGCTGGTGCTGCACGGCGCGCACGAGTACTACTTCCAGGAAGAGCTGCTGCGCAAGTGCATCCAGCACGGCATGGCCAAGGTCAACATCAACGGCCCTGTGGCGGCGGCGTGGACGCAGGTGCAGGGCGAGCTCAGTGGCAAGGTGTCACTGACCGCGCTCGTCGAAAAGCAGACCAAGGCGATGCAGGACGTGGTCGAGTACCACATGGACTACCTGATGTCGACGGGGAAGGCAGGCGATGTGGGGAAGGCGGCATAGATGGCACGCCAACGATGTGTCCTCCCAAAGATAGACCCAATAGAATATCGTGAATTTTGCTATCCTTATTTAGAGAAGTTCTGCCATTCTCCCCGCACCGGTCTGTCCTTGGCCTTGGCTTGGCTTGTGATCACGTCCGCGCTCTTGTCGCTGAAATCCGTAATGTCGTAAAATCCGGGTCAATGATGCTGCTGTTGATGCCAGCGTAAAGTGGGGGAGCCATGGCCTCACCCCATTGGCTGAAATTGGAATTAATTGTGGGGCCTCTGAGACCATTAGGGTCTCAGGGCCAACGCGTAACAATTGGTAGAATAGCTAACCAAACCAACATATTCTTTATGACCAATAACATCACCATAATTTGCAGGTTATGAGCCCGGGATCGCAAGATACCGGAGCTTAACGCATCAATAACATTCAAGAAGACTCGAGAGGACGTTGACAGAGACTTTCGCGAAGACGAGAGTAAAAACGACGTAAAAACGAGTAAAAACTATTAAAACAGACTAAAATTCTAGTTAAAAGAGTTAACATTAAAAAAAATCATTAAAATCAACGCGTTTTTATCACGAAAACACCCACGACATTATTAATATGTCGTTCCAAGAAGCTGGACTAGGCCTGGCAGGCCATGTTGATGTCGTAATTGCGGCCTAGTAGGTATAACAGGTACGATAGGCTCGGTAGGCCTAGTAGGCCTAGTAGGTATAAGGAGGTTAATAATAAAAGGTCGAATAAGACGTTCTTAAGGACCTTTTTAAATACGTGAAGATGATGAAAATCACCTTAAATGGACCAGTCAAGTGGTATACCTGGGAAAAGGAGATCGAGTCCTTGGTCCGTATACTTTACCCCGATATACGAATGGACAACCTGGACATATAGGGCTGGCGTACGAGAAGCAGAGTACTTTTCACGATCAAGACTCGAATCAAGCCCTCGCTCTTAGAAAACGTTGACATCGCGGCTCCTAGAGAGCTGTTGCAGCATTTCAAGGCTAAATACAGCTTTAACCGAATAATAAGAGTTGTCGATACAGCCGACAAGTACCACCGCTTCACTTGGAAGGATAACGAGAGTATTATTAAGTTAATCCCGCGCCTTAAGCTTCTTATCGTTAAATTCGACGATACTTATAGTGTTAACTTAAGGAGTGTATATAAACTAACTTATTTTATTAACGTTATTTACTAAAAGAGTCTTAAATGTACGAATAATATTTTAGTTTATTATAGACGGAACATATAGTCCGTCGACGTTTTATATAAGGAGGTTAAAAATATAATAACCGTTAAACTTTACGAGTTAAAACGTAAGGTATTTTAAAAGAAAGAAGACGGAGATCGTAAGCCGTATAAACTAAACGGATAAAACGAAGATCTCTTTTACACTTATTGTAAAAAGAAGGGTTATAATATCGACAATTACTAGTTATATAATCCCTTTAAACGACTATAAAACAAAGTGTAAAACACTTTATAAAGTCGTACTATTAACAAACCCGTTAACTATAAAGGTAAAAAGACTTAAACTAATATTATTAACGGTAAGAAAGTGTTTATTATAACTATTAAAGACGACCGTTTATTTAACAAGGACCGTTATAATATAATCACCATATCGTGAGAAGAAGAGGAGTATAAGTACTTAGGTTTTACGTCTTTACATTTATAATTTAAATAAGACGATGAGAACGCCGTTTACCACTTTGGTATAGAGACTAGCGAATGTATCTATAAAGAGTCTACTCCTTAGTTTTTCGACACTAGTAGTAACGTTTACATTACCTCGAACGATTTATAGTTCGTCCCCGACACTATTAAAAAGATTAAAGGCCGTATTACTATAACTAGTGGGTAAGTTAAAGTTTACAAGGAAGGTAAGGTGATCTTACTATTTCGATAAGATAACGGCGATATAGCGCTCGTAACCTTAGAGAGAGTACTACACTTTTCGAACATCGACTAAAACATTTACAGCGGTTACTTACATCGTAAGGTGGGCGGTAAGTATAACGAGGAGTATTTAAAGATAGTTGACGGTACTTTTATCACTAGAATGTACGACTACCGTAATTAAATTATACTGATGGTAAACGTACATAGCTTTTACGAAAAAGTAAACGATTCGGAGATCTTTTATTCGTGTTGTGTCACCGTAAGCGTAAAGGTAAACGAGCACTTAAAAGTTATACGTAGTATTTAAACGAGCGTTAAAGGTTACGCTTTTAACACTAACGTTTAGGTTATCTATATTTAAAAGCGCTCGTTAATACATTAAAAAAGGTAATCGGAGACTTAATTAAGCCTAATATCGTTATTAAAAATACATATAAAATAGAATTATACGTACCGTGCGAACTCGCCAATACTAAAAGCTTTAAACTTAAAGACGTACGTTAAGATATCGCCACGTTCGTAGGGGAGGTTTTACACTTCGATGTAGTTTAAATTAAACTATAAGGTATCGGAGGATTTAATTAAGTAGTTATCGGACTCGATAAGGCGTTTAATAAACTTAAATTTATACTAATTAAAACGAAAAGTGACTATATAGATAAAATATTCGTAATCATCTATCGTACTATTAAATAATTTCGTAAAAAACCTAATCGAATCGTTATAAACAACGGTACTAACGTTAACGCCGTTAAATTCGAAAAATACTATAAATTGGAAGGTATCGAATTTAAAAGTAGTCCGGCGTATAATTCTACCCGTAACGGACGTATCGAGAGAGGTGTAAAAAAGGTGAAATCACGTATTCGGATTACACTTGTTATAAGTAACCTTTTTACGTTTTTATAGTTAAAGATCGGACACATAAACACTTATCTACACTCGATTATATATAATACGAAAGGTGTTATACCCGAATAAAAGTGGTAAAAAGATCTAAGTAATACCGACTAGTAACTTAACATCTCGTACCTACACATTATAAGAGTATATTACTTCGTACGTACACCCGACGCGGTGTTTTAAAAAGAGGGTAAAACGAAGATCGACGTTAAGGGTAAGCCCGGTAAACTCGTTAGGTATAAAGGCACACACATTTACAAGGTTTAAATACTAAAAGAAGTAATAATTGTCGAGACGGTAAACGTATATTTCGTTAAATCGATCTCGATGTTTAACGGAGACTTCTTAAAATCCTAACCGAAAGGAATCTAGAAACGTACTCGCGTAACCATTTAAAATTCTATAAACGAGAAAGACGAGGGTTAGGTTATAGAAATACCGGTAGACTACGAATACTTAAAGTTAAAGACGGATAATAGATCCGTAGGTGAACCCTTCCGTGAACCTGTTAACTTTAAAGTAAATGAACTATTCGAGGTAAATATTACTACGACGAAAGGTAACTAGAACTAAGTGACTTATAACCACTAAGCCTAGCCTTTTAAGGTAAATGTTGTTATAATAATACGAAGTTAGAACTAAGTAGCTTCCGATATCTTTGGTGGGCCTGCCTTTATTTTTAACTACGATGACATCGACTTTGACAACGACCTTTCTTTTTTAACCGACATTGACTATATACCCTCCGTTTTCAACACTTAAAATAATCTAGACGAGCCGAGTATCGACGAGGTACTAGTTAGCGAAGAGGCGGAGGAGTGGTAATATACGTTAGACTATGAATTAATGTAAATGCTTAATCGTAGAGTTTTCTAGTTTGTCGATCCTTAACGAAGACATCGTTTTATAAAGACACGTTGGGTTTTACTTTAAAAAAGAGGCACCGAAGGAGTTAAAACTAAAAAGAAAGCGTGTATCGTAGTAAAAGGATTTGAATAACGAAAAGGCGTTGACTTTATAAAGATATCGTCGGCGACCAGCCGTCCCGATTTATAGCGTATTACGTTGATAATTGTAGCCTTGAAAGGCTTCGAAGTGTGGTAATTCGATGTCGTTGTTACTTTTTTGTATAGACTGTTTGACTATGACATTTATATGGTGTTGTTAGAGTATATTACGATATTTTTCGAGAGATACTTATAACTCGTATAAGAGTACGAATTTTATCTTGACAAGGTTATCCTCTTGAAACGAGCACTTTATGGCCTTAAATAAGTAGACAGATAATGGTAAAAGCGACTACGAAGTATTATAGAGGAGTTGGGTATTAAGTCCTTACGGTTCGACCTAGTATCGTACGTCGGTTAAGGTATTATTATTAACATATATGTTAACGACGGGTTATTCGTAGGTTAAGCGGAGGACTGTAACAAGTTCACGATAACTATTTGTGAAAAGTTAACCGTTAAACTCGTTGACGTACCGACTTGGCTTTTAAACGTTAATCTCACTATTCGATCAGCCGTGAGGGAGGTTGACATCCAAGTCGCACAGAAAACATATATTAAGGAGATCTTATATAAATATAGTATAATTAACGTAAACAACGTTACTACACCGACGAAGTTTGTAATAGAACTTAAAAAGGAGGAGTCATTATACGAAATCGATGTTTACTAACGATTAATCGGCCGTTTTATTTATATAGTCATTATAACACGACCTGACATCTCTTATACTATTAGGTAAGTAGTGAAAGTTATGTCTTACCCGATAAAACAAGACTATACTCGTTTAAAACGAATCCTTCGTTACCTCGTTAGTAAACAAGAAGTGGGTTTAATATACTAAAAAGGCACCTACGAGGATAGTGACGATATAAACGTAGATGTATACTCGGATTCGAGCTTCGTAAACGACGTCCCTACGCGGAGATCCACGTATGGTTACGTCTTTATTGTTGCTGGTAATACAGTCGTTTGGAGATCGAAGCGTCTCCCGACTATTAGCACAAACACTATAAAAACAGAGTACGCCGCCGTAACACACGCCGTATAGTATATTGTCTGGATAAGGCAGTATTTACACGAACTCGGAATAAAATCACGAATTGTGATTCACTTTAACAACAACGGTAGTAATGACATTGTCAACGGGAGCCAGTTTTCACAGCGCTCCAAGTATTTCGACATTCGCTACCACTACCTAAGAGAATAGGTAGATTAAGGTTATTTGAAGACAGCTAGAGTGGACTCTCAGCATCAACTGGCTGATGTTTTCACCAAGCCTCTTCAAAGAGAAGCTTTTGAAAGACTTGTTGGACAGTTTATGGACAGTGAGGATAACAAGATGAGTTGAAGACAAGCGAGATTGACTGGCATTCATGCCCTTGATGTCGACCGCTGTGTCATGGACTCCGGGAGGCACAATTCCTTACAGAATTGACCACCGTTGCAGTTGCTTTGTTTACATTTCGCCCAATTGGGCCACATCGCACTTTTGACCCCATTGTCATGAAATTTCAGCTTCATGAGGTTACGAGACCAGGTCTCAGGGGGAGTGTTGATGCCAGCGTAAAGTGGGGGAGCCATGGCCTCACCCCATTGGCTGAAATTGGAATTAATTGTGGGGCCTCTGAGACCATTAGGGTCTCAGGGCCAACGCGTAACAATTGGTAGAATAGCTAACCAAACCAACATATTCTTTATGACCAATAACATCACCATAATTTGCAGCTGCGCATCGGTCTCGTGCGGCTTTTAGCGAGGTGGAGGCGAGACCGGCTGGCAAGCGAAGTGGACCTACCCCGACACGGCGCATTTTTGCGCCGCAAAAGAACTGGGGATGCGGGGTGTGCCACGGGGGAATTGAACGGGTATGTCGACGTCAAGCAGTGCATGCGTGGATGCGAGGATGCGTCGACACGTGCATAGGTGTGACGATTCCTGTATAATTGTACGTCGCAGGGCGTCACGTTCGCATCGACGCGGCACGGATGGCCCGATTTGTACAGCCAACCGTCGACACCATGAAGCCCAAGGCCCTCTTGTTAGGGCGCATTGACCAGTGCGTTGTTTATGCTGTTGTGTAATTCTTGTCCTCTGTCAACCACTCACACACTCTTTTTCAGCGCCACGGCATCGTGGCAGGCGCTCGCCGACCTCGCCGATCCGGTCGACCTCGTGACGACCGCCGCGACCTCCCGCGCCGAACTTCTGGCCGAATGCCGCAGCGGCGCCCTCGACGGCGTCGTGGCCATCTTCGACCGCGCGCCGCACAGCACGTCGACGACGGGCAAATTCGACGAGGAGCTGATCGGTGCGCTGCCGGCCAGCGTGCGGTTCCTGGCACACAACGGCGCCGGCTACGACAACATTGATGTGGCGGCGTGCACGCGGCGCCACATCCGGGTGTCCAACTGCCCGCGCGTGGTCGACGAGGCGACGGCGGACACGGCCGTGTTTCTGATTCTGGCGGCGCTGCGGGAGTTCAACAACGGCATCATGGCGATCCGCCAGGGCACGTGGACGGGGCTGCTGCCGCCGGAGCCGCTGGGGCACGACCCGCGGGGCAAGGTGCTGGGGATCCTGGGGCTCGGCGGCATTGGGCGGTGTTTGCAGCGCAAGATGGCCGCGTTCGGCATGACCGAGGTGCTTTACCACAACCGGACACGCCTGCGTCCCGAAGACGAGGGCGGTGCCGACTACGTCAGCTTCGACGAGCTGCTGGCCCGCAGCGACGTGCTGAGCCTCAACCTGCCCCTCAACGCCGGGACGCGCAACATCATCTCGACGGCCGCGTTCGCGCAGATGAAGCGCGGCATTGTGATTGTGAACACGGCCCGGGGCGGCGTGCTGGACGAGGCAGCGCTGGTCGACGCGCTCGCCAAGGGCATCGTGTCGTCGGTCGGGCTGGACGTCTACCAGAGCGAGCCCAACATCCACCCGGCGCTGGTGGCCAACCCGCGCGTGTGTCTGCTGCCGCACATGGGCACATCGACGGTCGAGACCAAGACGCAGATGGAGGAGCTGGCCATTAGCAATGTGCGGTCGGCGCTGACCACGGGCAAGCTGGTGACGCCGGTGCCCGAGCAGAGGCATTTGGATGGACAGGAGAAATGAGCGAGCAGACAGACTTCACAGAATTCATGACACAAGATAGACCAAATGTACACATAAATAGACAGCGAGACGTGCAACTATTCCGCTACATGGAAACCATTGTCCTCCTACAGCCAGTCCCGTTCAAAGTCGGGCGATGGGTTGACAAAGCCAAAGCCAAAGCCGGAGCCAAGCTGCTGGGGTGTACCTGCAGGCGGAATCTCGATGAGCCCGGCGAAGACGCCGTCAAAGAAGTCGTCTGTGGCCGCGCCAAAAAGGTCGTGATCGCGCCCAAGGTCGAGCCCGCGGTCTCGGTTCTGAGCCTGGTCCCGTTCTTGGATCATGCCAGACTGCCCACGACCACGGAGACTGGCGAGCGAGCCGAGCCGTCGACGGAGACCGTAGGCCGTGCGGCGCGTATCGTTAAAGATGGCGAGGCCGGTGGGCCCACCGGGGTTGTTCTTCGTGTCCAGGATGAGCTGCAGAATGTCGACATAGCATTGTGCACAGGGCCAGTACCGCGCCGACTGGTGGAGGACGGCAATGAGCGTCGTGAGGTGGGGTGGCGGTGCAAAGGGAGACGATGCTGCTGCGGTGGTATCGGCCACCCCGTCGGCCGTGTTGCCTGTTGTCCACAAAATGATCAAGCTGCGCGAGGCCACCCAGACAACAAAGGCAAACAGCGGCCCGAGTTGACCGACCTGCTCCGGCTGCAGTCCCGTCGCCAGCCCAGCCACTTGATCGACGGCCTGACGCAACTGGGCACGGGCAGAGCTCGAGGGCCGCATGTAGGGCGAGGCGGTGGCCGGGAACGAGGCGACGGTGTACATGCGAATGTGGATGAGAGCGTAGGTGGCATGGACAAGGTACCACATGGGGTCGAACGGCATGGTGGCAGCGGACGACGCGGCCGGCGACGGTGGCGTGCGTACGTCGGGCGGCAGATTCTCGCGCCAGGTGCGGGTCAAGATGTCGATGCGGCGGAACTTGCTCTGCCACTCCTGGCACTGGGCGGGCAGGGACAGGTTGGTCGGCTGGACGAGCAGCTGGTTCGACTGGTCGACGAGGGACAAGATGTCGATGAAACACTGCCAGAGGGTGGGAGGGGATCCGGCTGTTCCGGCCATGCCATACGGCGTTGTGTTGGGACTGGTGCCGGTCTTCGTCCCGAACCATTCCAGCGGCACTCTCTGGCCCCAGGCGTCGTCGCGGGCCGGATACTGCACACGCAGTCGGCGACGGTCAATGGCACAGGGCTGGCCGAGGGACACGCTAGAGAAGCGGTCGAGGTTGTAGATGGTCCAGAACAGGCGCCGCTTCTCTTCAGCCTCGACTGCAGACGACGAGGAGGAGGGGGCGGACGAGGACATGCCGAGAAACGTGTTGGTCGTCGCCGTGTTCTCCTCTGTGTCGTCGTTGGTCACGAGCGGCGAGGAGGGCGATGCGGCACGGACGCTTCCGCTGGCACTGTCCATACCACCACCCAAACCCATATTCATATTCATTCCGAGGCCCATGCCCACGCCCACGCCCATAACCCCCGTCATTGGCGACGGGTTGTGGTCCAGGTGCAGCTGCCGTGCACAGGCCACGAGCATGGCCATCATGTTCCACGTGCGCGGGCCGGGACCGTCGCCAATGGCATCAATGGCCAGCAGGGCCAGTGCCTGGTACGCGACAAGCGACGCCGAGTTGATGGTTTCAACAAGCAAGCGGTCTCGGGAGACCTTGACGTACTGCTCTCGTGCAGCCGCCGACGGCCAAACACCACCCTGTTCATCGCGGGTCGACGCCCAGAATCGAAATCCCAGGACAACCATGCCGTGCAGCAGAAGCTGACGATCCGGCATGAGCATGGTCGCCTGGAAGGTCGGGCGGTGGAAGAGCGGCGCCCATGGATAGACGTGTGTGAAGAAGAGGTCGATGAGCTCGTCGAGGACTGCGCGGGGTGGCAGCGTGGGATCGAGTGGCGGTTCAAGCAGGGGAAGAGGCTGCTGCGAGGCAGGTTGGGGGGGATGTGGAGGATGAGGAGGAGGAGGATGTGGTGGTGGTAATGTGTTGTACGGTGCAGGAACGTTTAGCTGTGTGGGGGTCTGTCCCAGCTGCTGGGCCAGTTGTTGCGCATCTTCGCTGTTGTTGGAAGGCGCGACGGAGCCCATGTCGACAGGCCGTACCTGCCCGCTCCGCACACTCTGGGCCTGCACGTGCTGCAGCACATCTTGAATCGACTGGGCCATCTTCTCCACGTTCTCTTCCAACAGAGAGAGCCGGCCCTCGACGGCTCGTCCATACCCCGGCCGTAGACCGGGCTGGCCTCTCTCCTTGTAGACGCATGCGGTGCCTGTCCTTTGTAAGTCATGCAGTCAAAGTGAGAGCGAGGGGAGAGAGGAACACCTTTTCGTCGACACGTGTCGCACTGTGGCCGCGAGCTGTCACATCGTGACTTTTTCGCCTTGCAAGTTTCACATCTGGGGAAAGTCAGAGAGAAGGCATGATAATGGCATACTGGGAGTGAATGCCGGTCAACCACTTACGTCTTGGACATCATGCGCGTCTGCTTCCGCAACATCCGCCTTGCATCGCCCGTCTCAGAATCGCCAGCGTCGCTCATTTGGACGGGCATCGGCTATAGAGGGATGAAGTCTTTTGGGGTGACAATCATTGACTGACAGTGAAGGAATAAATCAACCTGACAACAAATATCGTACGTATCCGCGGTGGCAAGCAGGACGATGGCGATGAAAACGTGGAGTGAGGAATGAGGAGAAATGGACTCCGTATGTTGCACAGAGTATGGAGAAGCCAAGTGTTGGTGGCGTGCACTATCCTACAGCGGCTGCCAGCGGGTTAGTGGGATATGGTGCAGGGAGTTGACAGCCGGATCCTCGGCAATCGTTAGTGGATTGGAGTGAGAAGCGTGGCCGCGTGCCGAGTTTACAGGGCAGTTACAAAATACACTTCTTTCTTCTTACTCTTGGCTGGCAAAAGCAGAATAATGCAAAGAAAGACACAAACCTGCATATGTTGACATTCTGGGAAACCTATTTACTGACATTCATTTTAATTATTCATGCATCCGAGGCCACCTTCTCACAGCCGACAATGTTTACACTCGGTATTGACCATCACGTTCTCTTCTCTTCGTATTCTCCTCTGTTTTCGTCACGTTGGCAACCGGTCGGGTCTCAGTATGCCTGCTCTCAGTAGGCCTTCACACCCGCCAGCTTCAGCAGCTTGTCCGTCTGCTCGGCCGGCTGCAGCGGCTTCTCTCGGTGCCGCGGGTCCGGCGTGCCGTCCGGCAGCCGCGCCGCCAGGTCGCGCAGCTTGATGTTGGTGTGAGGCCAGTGCGTGGTGCCGCCGTGCGCCTGAAAGACGCGCTGCTTCTCGGCCAGGGCCTCCGGCGAGGCCAGCGACGCCGGCGCGTACGCCGCATAAATCACGGTGCGGATCGTGTTGCTGGCGGCTGTGGGCTCGCCGCCCCAGTGGATGCAGCGCGAGTCCCAGAGGATCAGGTCGCCCGGCTCGGCCTCGACGCGGACGGGCCGCACGCCGCGCGCGGTGAACCACGCCATGTCCTGCGCGGAAAAGTACCGGTTGTCGCGCATCTCCCAGTCGGCCGGATTGGTCTGGTCGTCAAAGAAGGTCTCCACGAGCGCCGCCGAGCCGTCCATGACGCACAGCGAGCCGTCGTCGGGCCCCGCGTGGCTCAGATTCAAAATGCCCTGGATGCAGTGCAGGCCGCGCTTGCGGGGCGCCTGGTCGACGTGCGGCCAGGGCGCGCGCGGCGTCTTGAAGTTGGGCAGCGTGACGTTCAGCGAGTCAAACGACACCAACAGCTCGTCGGTGCCCCAGAGCTGCGCAAACGCCTCAATCAGCTTGGGCTCCTGGCGCGCCTCCCACATGAAGCGCTCGTGGATCACGCTGTAGTGCTCGTAGGTGTTCTTGTCCGTTTGCAGCGGCAGTTTCTCTTCGGACCACGTCGTCGGGTCCTTGGGGTCAAAGTCCGGGTCGAACGTCTGCAGCCATTGGAAGGCCTGCTGCTGGTAGTACTGTGCGCGTTCCGGAGTGATTACGCCGCGGACCACCGTGTAGCCCTTCTTTTCGAGTTCGTCGCGCCAGTCGCCACCGGGGTTTTGAATTCTGGAGCAATGCAAGTGTCAGCGGGTGTTGAGATCGTTATGGTTGATGGGATCTAGTATCCATCATGGACAGGCAGGACTCACTTGAAGCTGCTAATCTCCTTGGTGGAGGCAGACGGTGTAGTTGCGGACGGCATGGTCGCAGTAGACGTATGTTGTTTGATGTTATCAGATATGTAATGGGTGTAGATTCATCTGCAGTGTCTGTGTAAGGAGAACGTAGTCGCCAGCAACTGTTGGTCTAGTCTCCTTATAGAAACCCGCTTCTTGCACTTATATACCCTGTTATTATTGTTCCACACGCCGACGCAATGTCCGGCTCATGCGATGTCGTCTAGGCTTACGACAAAGGTGAAGATGATTCCAAGTGAAGACTGGGACTCGCCAAGGAAGAACAAAGGCGTGCACGAGATCATGCGGAGGTGTGTTGTGGAGATGTGGAGATGTAGAGGCGGACTGTCATTGTGCCGGACACTAGCTCTCACCCTCGCTGTACATTGTGCGGCTAATGATGCACCGGCGCTAAACAAACGACTCCGTCAACGGAAACCTTCAACCGTTGTTGGCGAAGTGGGGGGGGGGGGGGGGGGGGAAGAGAA